>JASDDO010000010.1:288504424-288517967 GCA_030015575.1 Agapanthus africanus | reverse complement strand
TTATTTGCCGGCTCACATACATCATCATCGGTAATTGCTATGTCACGTACACTTTAGATTATATTATCTTTTATTGATATAATCAGTTAACAACTTGACCGATATAATATTGTGATTACTCTCTGATGTTAGTATAGACATGATAATTATTACTTAGACATTCATGCATTCATGTTTTCATGTTATCATGCAGTATTATGGGCATATGCCGACACTTATCAAATACTTACTCATGATTTTGAGATTTGGGTTTCTATGAGATTTCTGGATTTTTGGGGAAAACCGCAAGAATATATAAAAAACTTCTCTCTCTCTTTTTAAAACATAAGATGCGGTTTTCTCGTGATGTATGTGTCGTCCACCATGAGATTTCATGTTTTCTGTTGGTTTTCGAGACCCGATTCGAGGAGTGGATGAACCGTCTCGGGTACATGGTTGGCCCGGTATTGTACCCCGGGGCAAGAAGATCGAGTTGTAGACGATGAGCCTGGCAGGGGAAGGCTACCTACCGGTGATGTCTGGCGCGGCGGATATCCGGAGGATACCGACCGTTGTCGTGAGATTTGATGATATGGGCCGATCCGGACTGACGGAGCCCGAGATATTGAGACTACGAGACTTGAGATTTACATGTTTGTGTCGATGCTTGACACAGATTTTCATGGATTTCATTGTTGATATTTTCGGTTTCTATACCCGTTTTACTATGATAACAGTTAAAGATTTCTGATACAGATATATCTGGATTTCAGGATTGATTGTTTTATATTCATGGTGCATGCATATCCACTCATATGACATAGTACTATATGAGGCACTGACACGAGCACGGAGTATCTGCACTTACACGTAGTATTACCCTGCTATTACTAGATGATTGGGACTTAGTAGTGTATTATTATGACCTAGGATAGCGTCGTGCATTCGATTTCTTTTTGTAGATGTCTTCTACTCACGAGTTGTCAACTCACCCCCGTTGTGCCAAATTTTTTACAGGTTCGATGTACAGGTTTTCCTGGCAGCTTGCTGGCACATCTATTCTTTCAGGGTGATTTGCACGGTAGGTTGGTTCGCTTGTATCCGAACCACCTTTGTACTTTTATTCTTTCATTTGTATCTCGTAAGCTCCATCAACCATACTTGTATTACTTGATAAGTTTATTGGACCAGTCTTTTATTTTGACCTTAGAGTCGCGCATGTATTATTCTGATTTGGTGGTTTTGTTTTCTTTGAGTTTTGAGCCTCGCCTTTTGGCGTTGTATATTATTGTTCTTGTTGTGGTTGTTTCCGCCTGTTGGCGTTGATGCTAGCTCCCGTTGGGGATGCTTTTTATTGTTTATGTATATTATACTTGTTGTACCCGTTTGGGGGCCAGTTTTTATAGAGGAGACTCTGCCGAAATTTTTGAGAAAATTTGCTGATGCTTTTAAACTTATTTTCTTTTTCTTCTTCTTCTTCTTCTTTTATGGTTTAGATTTCTGGGCTTCGGCTTACTTAGGTTACGTGGCGCCTCTAGACGCTTCGTAATCTAAGTGCCGGTCACGTTCTATACTTTCGGGTCGTGACAAAGTTGGTATCAGAGCGCTAGGTTTAACCTTGTATAAGTCTAGATGACCCTTGGTTGATGGAGTGGGCGATTTAGGTATAGTAACGTACCGTGGGTATGGTCCGCGGCATACTTATGATACGCTACTCTTCTTAAGGAGCCTTAGGATGTACAATTGTTTGCACCGTATTCCATTTGTTCTTTTGATCTATCTTCGTCAATGTTGGAGGGCGGTTTCTGTTACCACGGGCACACTGGCAGAGGGAGTTGCGGCTCGAATGCGATAACCATTAGAGTATTGGCTATTCTTGAGGATTGAAGCATTGCTTAGCGTGCGGACGAAGGGTATTCACATGCCGTCTGGATGAAGTTAAAGGGTTCGAACAATTATCAGAAAACCATTTTCCCAAGTTTAAAGTATTCGGAAGGACATGCAGGTATTTCGATGGACCCTCTAGAAGAATGAAACCCTAACTCGACATAATGACCACGAGAACGCCCTTGAACCTTAAGGTTTACGGCAGTTCCGCGGTGCCATTAGTGAGGCTTGGGTTTGCCCTTCTACAGCTGGATCATCGATGCTGGGGTATGTACCGGATATTTTTAAACTGTACTTGAGTGGTGAGCTCTCGGGGAGTTATGGGATTTTGATGGGTCGATCAAAAAGTTTAATATAGTCCGGATATCATGTGAAGGGATCGACTATGTGGGAGACTCTAAATATGAGTATTGCCGTTAGTAGCGCAGTCAGCACAGCTACGAAGAGACGAGTTTGAAGCAGCCGACATCTGAGGAAAGAGGCGCACATTGACGATAGTGTTTACGATTGTGATTTGGTGATTTGAATTTCATATTTCTGTTATTGGATTTTGGTATTTTTAGGATTTTGTTCTACGATTGGTATTTCTTATGTGTACCTTCATTATATTCTATTTGTGTTTTATATATTGTTTAGTATACACCCAGTACACTTGATTTGGTTTTATATATTTTGAGATTTTTGATTTGATTTCGTGCATATGGGTTACACATGATTTTGATATATGTTTCGACCTAGTTTTCATGCATTTGTACTGTGATTTCGATTTTGATAATTGATGTATGTTTCTACACCATGTTCACCTGATTAGGATTCTTGCGCATACTTGGCGTACTTGATGCGATTTTGTGCACACCAGATGCACTAAATCGGGGTTTTGTGCAGATTAGATGCACCAGATAATGAGTCGTTCACGCCCGTTGCACTTGACAGATGTTTTGGTGCACACCTGTTGCACTTATTTTGTTTTTGTGTGTATTCATGGTATCTGTATTTGGTTTCGATTTCAGTGCGCACCGGACGCACATGATATTTTATTGATGTGATTGGGATTGATTTCAGTTTGAACAGTATGTTTTCAAAATCATTACTATTTGATTTAGTAACCAGACGGGATGTGTATGTTAAATAAAAGATATATATATATATAGCTATTTTTTTTATAAACATCCGCTACTTACGCCGTGACACGTGCATCACACGGCGATTTTCAAAAAGGGTTTTTGCATATTTCCTTATCCAGATATTTGGATGGTTTTACTATGATGCGCAATATATATAAGTTATAGATTGATGTATATTAAGATGGTTTTCAAATTGGGTTTTAATATTTTATTCTCGCCATAACTCCGATGATTGCGTTATGCTTGACGGAGTTGATTTTTGTTATGTATTGATGATTTCGGAGCCCCGACGATTTGAGTGTTTGCTAAATGTTTTAATATTTGGAGGGGGAGTTTTAATTTAAATTCAGTGACCGAATTTCTTAAAGGGGGGAAGACTGTAACATTTTAAAAATAATTAAATAAATAAAATTTGTTTAAGTGAATTTTAGGATTTTCGGTAAAGTAAAATGTATTTTTCGTAAAACTAAACCGTATTTATTTTTCACTATAAATTTAAAAATATCTATTTTAATTATGTTATTACTAGTAAATGGTGTTTATTTAGCCACTTATAAATTTTTAGTTCAATTAAATATTTTTCCTAAATTAAATATTTTAAATATTAACATAAGCTTTATTTTTACACTAAATTAGTGTAAATTACAAATTTGAATGGTTTTAATTTGTAAAAATGAGCCATGGTATATTAAAATCAAGTGTGTAATATGCAAAATCTTTTCCAAAATGGTTCTAGAAATTTCTAGGAAAAGGGTTAAATTGAAAAAGTTAGATAATAAAGGGTTTAAGTGAAAAAAATGCATTATTTATGAACTTTCTACACAATACCACACATTTTTTCTCTCTCTCCACCCTCCTCCCTCTCCATGGCCGGCCTCCCCTCCATGGGTAGCCCCAAAAATTTTCCCCCATCATTTTTGCATTAAAATTCATCAAAATTCATCAAAAATTCCAAAAATAAATCTCAAAAATCAACATTCAACCTCTACCATTTTCCTTTGACCTATTTAGCATGGATTTTGGAGATGGAAAGCATGCATTTTGGAGGCTTATTTCATGTTTGGGTTTCATATTTTGGAGGTATAAATTTCCTTCTATTGATTTATTGTTATTAGATGTTCATTTAAGCATAATTAGATTTAATATATTAATTCTATTTACTACTTTTAAAATTCAAGTTAGGGTTTGAAAAATCAAGTTGTGATTTTTGTTAATTAAATAAGGTTATAATAACTAGTCTACCATTTTTAGAAGTGGAAAAATCTTGCATGGTTATTATATAATAATTTGTGTATTCAATTGTTTCAATTAAGCTATTTAGCTAACTAGATTTTTCTAAAATGTGTTTGTGGGTAAAATAAAACTCTTGTTAAGGTTTTTATCATTAGATGGTAGTTTTAAGGAGAATATTAGCATATTAAAGGAATGAAAAACTTAGTTTGATCACTAGTTTCTTGTGATAATTGGAAAAATACTAATAAAATGCTATTTTTGTAAACTAGATTTTGGGAAATTCCTAAATAAATGAGGTTAAAAATATAATTATGGTTTCATCATATCATTATCATCATGAATTGTAGTTTAATACATTAATTCATGCAAAATCATGTTTTGTTGTGGAATTGTGAATTTTGCTTGAAAGAGATTGAAAATTTCTAATGGTTGCAAACTAGAAATTTCAAATTAATGCAAATATGTGTAATAAAAATATAGTAAGGGGTTGTATAGTCTAGTTAAGCTATTTAATGAGTTTTATAACCATTGGTTTCATTTAAATGTCAAGTTTTGATGAAAAACGGTAAATTGGCATTTTCGGGTTTTACGAAATTGGACGGTTTGATGGATTTTAGGGTTTCGATGGATTTAATCATGTTTTATAATATAAGTAATGTGTTTTAAAACTACGAGTTATTTGTTGATGTTTATCTCGATCAATCGGAGTTTGTACGCCGATATCGAGTGATATTTGGTTCTTTTGCGTGGACGGGACATAGGTTTTAACCTATGCCGGTTCATTGCGTCGTTTTGACTTTTGTATGTGATTCAGTTTACGATGCTATTTATATGTTTGCGTTTAGGTACCCCTCACGTGGACTGCGGGCGATGAAGAGGAGGATGGCGACACCGTCTTCGGCAGACATGGACCATGTGAGTAGATGCATATCTACGGGGGGAAGTCGGGTGGATGGCGTTTAGCACCCCCTCAACGTAGAATAGGAATATTACTTTTTGACATTAGGAAACCAGTTGTGACTCTAGATTCTTAATGATTAGGGCCCTAGTAATGACCCTAGGATGGACTAGACTGATTTAGGAAGACATATCAGAAGATGAATACCTTGGAAGAGATTCGTAGGTTTCAGGTAGAAACACACACACGCACACACTGAAAAACGACATGGTGCATACGTGCATGCGTATATATATATAGGGAGAGGTATAGGTATATATATATATATACAACACGTATATGGGATACATTGATGTGATATGATATCCGAGGTATGATGAAACAGTGTAACTGGGCTTGATGCCGTGATTCTTGGCTATACAGTCGTATTAAGTGTTAGCGGATCATTACAGAATGAGATAATGAACATGTATACTTAAATTATAATGGGTGGTGATGATATTGAGGTACATGGGACTCTAAAATAGTACCCGGACTGTAACTTGTGATTGATCACGATATGGGATATGTATGACTTGATTACGACATCATATAGGTGTGACCTGATGTCGATGTCATAGAGGTGTGACTTGAGGACGATATGATATCGGTATGACTTAATCACAATATGATACATATGACATGATATTTCTGAGGATAAACTAATGATGCATATTATGATGGCAATGATATATAATTGATGTAGGCGGTTACAGTTTAGCACCTTGGTCATGAGATGTGTTGATGATGACATTATACGAATGATGAGACACCTAGGAGATACTTGACCCGTACCTTAATATTGGGATGCCGTACGATGGATTTTACCGTACGAGGCATAATATGATGATTGATCCGCACTCTTGATTCGAGGAAGCCGTACTACGTACGTGACGCTATTGAGGAAGGATCGCCGACTATTAGAGATATGGACTCAGGCGTTAGGTGTACTTCTATTGACCAGTTCTTAGGTTTAGTTTTCCTTAGGAGGGTTAGATGAACACTAGGTTAAGTTTGAGCCATATAGTGGTAGTGATAATTGTATATCAAATGAGTGGATAACACACATCCGTCTTTACTTTCACATTGTAATCATAATGTCGCATGTTCTTACATATGTTGCTATAATCAGTATAAACCTTACCTGTTAGGACACTAGCACCATTACCGATGATGCGCATATTCCACGCACACTTATTTGCCGGCTCACATACATCATCATCGGTAATTGCTATGTCACGTACACTTTAGATTATATTATCTTTTATTGATAGAATCAGTTAACAACTTGACCGATATAATATTGTGATTACTCTCTGATGTTAGTATAGACATGATAATTATTACTTGGACATTCATGCATTCATGTTTTCATGTTATCATGCAGTATTATGGACATATGCCGACACTTATCAAATACTTACTCATGATTTTGAGATTTGGGTTTTTATGAGATTTCTGGATTTTTGGGGAAAACCGCAAGAATATATAAAAAACTTCTCTCTCTCTCCTCCTCTCTTTTTAAAACATAAGATGCGGTTTTCTCGTGATGTATGTGTCGTCTACCATGAGATTTCATGTTTTCTGTTGGATTTCGAGACCCGATTCGAGGAGTGGATGAACCGTCTCGGGTACATGGTGGGCCCGGTATGGTACCCCGGGGCAAGAAGATCGAGTTGTAGACGATGAGCCTGGCAGGGGAAGGCTACCTACCGGTGATGTCTGGCGCGGTAGATATCCGGAGGATACCGACCGTTGTCGTGAGATTTGATGATATGGGCCGATCCGGACTGACGGAGCCCGAGATATTGAGACTACGAGACTTGAGATTTACATGTTTGTGTCGATGCTTAACACGGATTTCCATGGATTTCATTATTGATATTTCCGGTTTCTATACCTGTTTTACTATGATAACAGTTAAAGATTTCTTATATAGATATATCTGGATTTCAGGATTGATTGTTTTATATTCATGGTGCATGCATATCCATTCATATGACATAGTACTATATGAGGCACTGACACGAGCACGGAGTATCTGCACTTACACGTAGTATTACCCTGCTATTACTAGATGATTGGGACTTAGTAGTGTATTATTATGACCTAGGATAGCGTCGTGCATTCGATTTCTTTTTGTAGATGTCTTGTACTCACGAGTTGGCAACTCACCCCCGTTGTGCCAAATTTTATTACAGGTTCGATATACAGGTTTCCCTGGCAGCTTGCTGGCACATCTATTCTTTCAGGGTGATTTGCACGGTAGGTTGGTTCACTTGTATCCGAACCACCATTGTACTTTTATTCTTTCATTTGTATCTAGTAAGCTCCATCAACCATACTTGTATTACTTGATAAGCTTATTGGACCAGTCTTTTATTTTGACCTTAGAGTCGCGCATGTATTATTCTGATTTGGTGGTTTTGTTTTCTTTGAGTTTTGAGCCTCGCCTTTTGGCGTTGTATATTATTGTTCTTGTTGTTGTTGTTTCCGCCTGTTGGCGTTGATGCTAGCTCCCGTTGGGGATGCTTTTTATTGTTTATGTATATTATACTTGTTGTACCTGTTTGGGGGCCAGTTTTTATAGAGAAGACTCTGCCGAAATTTTTGAGAAAGTTTGCTGATGCTTTTAAACTTGTTTTCTTTTTCTTCTTCTTCTTCTTTTATGGTTTAGATTTCTGGGCTTCGGCTTACTTAGGTTACGTGGCGCCTCTAGACGCTTCGTAATCTAAGTGCCGGTCACGTTCTGTACTTTCGGGTCGTGACAAAGGTGGTCGACGTTAAGGGTCACCGAAGGTGAGTTTCCGGCAAGGTGCAGGGTGCAGGTTGGGGTTTTGCTGCATGGGAGTTTTAAAAGAGAAAAAGAAGGGAAGAGAGGAAGGAGAAGAGAATGAAGAGAATGAGGAGAGGAGAATGGGTAGTGACGCTGGAGTCGAGGGATCGCCAGCGACGAGGTGTGCGGGGTGACGGGTTTCTCGTCGCGGTGGGTGTAAGAGTGAGAGGAGGTCGGGTGTGTAAAAGGTTTCGATGATGGGAGAGAGGAGAGAAGTTGAGAAGTGTGACGAGATGATGAGGGTGAAGAGATTGGGTGAGGTCGACGGCGACGCCAAGGAGGGGCGCAGGCGTGGGTTAGAGCTTGGCATGGGTTTTCTGCGATGAGGTTGAAGGCGTCGTCGGGGGAGAAGAGGGTGGTGATGAAGGAGATGAGGGGATGAAGACGAGGATGTGATGGTTTAGGCGGCGACGGAGGCGCTGGGTTAGGTTTTGTGAGAGGTGAGGCAGCGGAATCTCGTGGGCGCTTTGGCCTTTTTAAAGAAGAGAAGAAGAAGAAGAAGAGATAGAGGGAGGTGACGTTATGGGAGCCGCGGTGACGGGACCAATACTTACCGCGAGAAGAGAGAGAGAGAGAGGCGCGAGAGGAGAGAGATAGGGAGAGAGCGAGAAGAGAGAGAGAGAGGAGGAGAAAGAAACTTGGACGCTAGCGGTGGGGGTGAGAGAGGATGAGAGAGAGAGAGAAAGAAAAGAATGAGAGAGGGAAGGAAATGGTGGGGCCGCGATCAAGGAATAGAGGGCTCTGATTGGTGAAGGGAACAGTTAAGGAAAATATAAAAAAGATTCACTTGGTTTTTTTAAAAATATAGTCTCGGTTTACAAAATCTCTAATATGCTATGAAAAATATTTTTGTCTGTTTTTAAAAGATTTAAATAAATAGGATTTGGCGGAAATACAAAATATTTCAGAATTTCGCCCGGGTCGGGTCCAAACATT
The DNA here is from genome assembly GCA_030015575.1 of Agapanthus africanus. Taxonomy (NCBI): domain Eukaryota; kingdom Viridiplantae; phylum Streptophyta; class Magnoliopsida; order Asparagales; family Amaryllidaceae; genus Agapanthus; species Agapanthus africanus. The sequence continues at coordinate 288,509,035 of JASDDO010000010.1, read as the reverse complement.
TGAATTTGAAATATGAAAATTATAGGCAAGTTCTAAAAATTAAAATGAAGGACTTTGTAACGAAAAGGCATACCTCCAAGAACGAACGCACGCACGTGCGCGTAGCCATCAAACACGTTCGTTACTCTGAACGGAACAAGAACACGACGCAAGGACGCTACCACAGGGTTAGGGGTATCAAGCAAGCCATGACACGTATTTTAATTTATTTTATGTGATATAAATTGTTATATGCAACAGATGCGATACAAGATAAAATGCCAATATAAACTGAATTATGAGATGCAATAGCCCATGCAACCAGTCAAGGTAAACTATAAATAAGAGTCATGCGGGTTCAATTAAGCGAGTCGGGTCGAATGCAAAGTAATATGTAGAAATACCATTCGCACCCAAACACACCAAATCAAAAAGGACCTCGGATAAATAAATACGGAACTGGAATTGGTATAAGTGAACTCGGGTGTTACAGTATATAAAACTCAAACCATAAATCCGTAGTAATCCAATGCATCTTATATCAAAACTATAAATATTTGAAGATAAAACATGATGACATTTATGAAAAATAACTACCATTCTTGATGTTTAAGTTATGATGTGAAACATATTTATTATAATAAGTACTAATTGTATATGTGGCATATTAATATCGACGTGATGTAGTGTAACATGTAGGTATGTGCATGTGCAGCATGACTCGTCGATAGTTGTGCAGTGTTCTAACAATTATTAAAATGATGATATCTATATATATGAATGCTTACGATCAAACTTTATATACAAGGGAACAATTATAATTTAAACTTATACTACGGGCTTATCACGCCATCCATACAAAATCTCCCGGTAGATGTTTAGTCTACTCACCGGAATACGTCGAATCCTACTCAGAAATCATCGATCCCTTTCGTTTCCTTGCGGCCTCCGAAGTTTCCGTACTCAAATCTAACATCGACATTAATTTGTATAAGAAACGGTTAAACTCCGATACGGCAAAAACATGAAAATACAAGTTTGACATATTAACTATATTACGTACGACTATTGTAAACTATCCAATACCTATACTAACTGGAATTTAACCAATCGCTGTGCGTAACAGAAAACAGATACACGTTACAAAACATCCGTGTCGTGTTTTATAATTTTAACCCCTTTACAGATATTAGCTTCCATATTTTCTATACTGATAAAATAACTTAAACAAATAATACTAAACATCTTAATACCTATACAGAGACCTACCCTAAAAACCACAACAGCCAACTCCCCTAAAAATCCGGCGACATCGGATTTTATGCAATTGTCGCCGTCTAAAATCCGAGGTACAGGGTTCGTTTTTCTATGGATTATTCTAAGTCCAATTTATAAGATGAAGGCATTGTTTGGTTATGTTAATTATTATCTAAGTTACAACAAATTTAACACAGAGCCTAATTTTCCTAAAATACGATATATCCGATTTCTACATTTAAACATTTCAGAACTAAATTTCTACAGGGTTTAAAAATTATACCTACAGAAGATTGTTGAACGACTTCCTCCAAGATGCTTAACATCAAAGATCCTAGCTTGGTGGTGGTGAGAATCCTTAGCACCTAGTTCTTTTTTCTCTTCTCTTTTCTTTTATTTTTCTTTATTGTTCTAGTATGTTTCCTTCTTTCCTTTCAGTTTAATTCTTATTTCAAATGATATATGAACTGAACAAGATAAGAAAAGTGAGTGAGGGTTATAGGAGGAGGTGTCACCAAAAGGATTGTTGTGGTTTCATGCAAGGGTGAGGTGTATGTGCATGAGGTGTACATGCAAGAAGGAGGTGTGTGTGTGTGGTTACTCCTAAGGTGTGGTATCTTGGAGGTATATCTTAAGCTTAACCATTATCTAACCCTAATTGCATAAAAACCCCCATTCAACTCATTGTAGCATAAGGATGCTAACTTTCTCACATAAACCCCTCATTACACATGTTATTATATAAACACTATTTTCTTTACTAAACTAATTCTACTTTAACTTAAAAAGCTTTCTTTACTAGAATAAAAATTAAATTACATTATTTGTTTAATTAAATAATTTAATTAATTATCTAAAATATTTCAATTTAATTAGTTTTACACACTAATCTGAAAATGTCCTATTTTGTTTCAATAACCTTTTAAATTAACATTATATTATTTATTTAATTAAATTAATTTATTATCTAAAATTTTAAAAATAGTACATAAACAATATCAACCATGAATCGAACTAGAAAAATAGAGTAACAACATATAGTATCTCATGCTAAGTAGTGTCTAACACTAAGTGGGGAGAAATACAACCTTTGTAGACCTCCTCTTATGACTCCTTGGATCGAGTAGGGTTTGAACCGGTTCGCTTGAATCCTTCTAAGTCCACGGTGATCCACCACGAAGTCCATTTGCTCAAGCTCCTAGCTTCATTTGATCTATGATGAAGTGGAGCAAACAATCTACACTAATGGGCTAGACTAGTATAGATTGGTGATGTGGGTTTAGATCTCACTTAAAAACCTTTTTCTTTTTATGTTCTTCTCTCGCTTATGAAACCCTAGAGAGCTTGAAGGAGAGAGAGGAAGAAGGAGATGGCTAAACTTGCCTCAAGTGAATAATGCAACATCATCCCAATAGAGTTAGAATTATGTCGTGCTAAACTATGGTTACAAAATATCTAGATATTTTGTGACCTGAGGTTAAGAAAAACCATGGGCTACAAAACCATAGGCAATGAAACCATGGTATTGACTTTGGTCAACTCAAGATAAGAGAGTTGAATAGCCAACCATGATTTTATTCCCTTTTTGCTTTTCTCAAATAATCAAAATATCCAAATATGTTACTATGTAAGTCTTGCATTGCCACCACCAATGTATCATCAACCATGACACATGTATGCTTGCATGTGTGCATCCATATCAACATATACATACACTCATGCATGAATCATAAAGAAATAGGTTTTAATAAATGAGCTAATGGACTTATTATTAAATCAACACTTGATTTAATAACCCGGTCATATCATATACGACCCGTCCAATAGTAAACTCCCGATTAAAATACGGTATCAAATACTCGCATTTAATCGTGCTCCCGCGCATATCTCATATGCACTCCACATCGTTTCTCCTGCGCTAGGAGACCCCTTTGTGGGACTCTAAGACTCGTCAATACGTTAGCAGTAGGCAGTGATCACATCACATGCCCACAAACTGTCAGTGGAACAAGCTGTACGTAACGGCTCCCAGGTATTGAGCGATCAGAAGAAACATAAGCGAACCTGCTAAAACTCCCGTCGAGCCAACCGACAACAATTACCATACAGTCCGGTCTCTTCGTCAATAGTGTTGCATATCAAGTCTAAGGATGGTATCATCGACCCCATTAACCCAATAAGTTATGCCGGTATATGGCTCATAACAGATCAAGAAACTACTGATAACACTTATCAGTAAATCTCAGCATCCCTGGCCAGGGACTTCCTGTTATAGCCAATCGTACATAGCGCAACATCAACCCCTAATACCGGGAAAGACGAAACCCCTCCTATCACTCATTGCCTCCATGTGCCTTTGGAATGTACCCAAAATCCACCCGTTTCTACGCCTCAGTAGAGCCGTGGTAGGGCGGAGATCAAAGTACAGTAGGAGGACACATAAGACTATATGACGATCTCGGGTCTACAAACTAACCTGTACCGGTGTCACCTGAGAACTACTATCCGACGATAGATATAATACCACATAGGAGTTCTCGGCGAGTCCGTTCAGTGTACCCAGTCTCACTGAGCACCCGTATACAGTATTTTGTGTCACCACACCAATGGATATAAGGGATCATCCATCGCCCATCACATAGGACAAGTAACGTATACGCTAGTCTATTCTGGAAATATCGATGCCCCGTCTCGATACACCAACGACTAGGAACATTTTAAGGATATGCTTATAAACTACTTATTGTTAGTGTATATGCCCTAGGGGCCATTATTGTATCATACAAGCTTGTATATTACTTAATGGAAGCTTGGGATATTCACAGTTATATTAACAGTCTTGCTAAACATGGTAGTATGCTACTTGGTTTATCTCTATCATAATATGTGTATATGTTAGCATATCGAGAATACATATTGATAGAGCCCTTAGGATCTTGCTTGACTACCAGCGTTGTGATGGCAGTCACACTAGTGGGGGCTGGGTAGTCTACAAGCACATCCTTCTTCAGGTCCCCAGTCGCAGGATTATCGAGACAGGGCATCGATACTCCGGAGTAGACTAGTGTGTACGCTTCTCATCCCAGTTGGGGAGATGGTCTGTCCCACAGCCATCAGTACGTCGTACTGGAGATAGTATACAGGTGCTCGTTGGGTTACGTTTACACCGGACAGGACTCACAGGGAATTGTTCGTTGGTATTATACTCGTCGTCAGTTAACAGTTCCCAGGTGACATGAGTACAGCATAGTCCGCAGACTTGACACTGCTGCTTCGCCTCGGGTGTGTTCCCACTATTCTTAGATTGCTACCCTACTACGGCTCAAAGGAGTCGTGCAAACAAGTAGCAGTTGGGTGCAGTCCCGAAGCACTTGA